>CAJNYU010003024.1:0-16699 GCA_905331475.1 Rotaria socialis
TTATTATTATGATTTGCTGGTTCAGCAATAAAATGCATGGAATCAATTTGCATTCCAAGTTTGACAAATAAATCTCTATTTGTTGAATCAATGAAGGTGATTTTGATTGTTTTCGTTGGTAATTTATCTTTGTTCAACAATCGCGTAATTTTTTCATATTTAAAACCTTGTTCATCTAATGTTCGCTTGATATCATCATCCATTATTTCTATATCAACCCTCTTGATAAATGCTTCTTTGTTATTTTCCATTATTCTTTGAATAGATCGAGGAATAAAAACAGAAGAACATTGTTTTTCGTTGATTTGAATAATCGATGATAATTCGTTCAAAAGTTGATTGAATGATTTAACGTCATTTGAATAAAGAGTGTATGTATTTGGTCGATTAACTTGAATATTTAAAACTATAACATCTGGCAGGTGTGTTTTGATGAGTTGACTTATTTTGACTTTTGTGAGAGACTGTACTTCGACAATCAATGGTGCAATTCTAAATTCAGATTGCATATTTGTCTTTTTACGTTGTTCAACTTCATCTACTGGTCCTTGTGGTGTAATGATGGTCGGTGTACCTATCCGTGAGTTTAAATTATCCTGTAAATGAACACCTTTTCTTCGTCCTCGATTACCTCCGCCTCGTTTAGGCGGCATTGGACGTTGTTGTCAAATACAACAATATTTTTGGATGCAATAATTTATTAAATAAAATAAATATAAATAGATATATTTACTTTTTCTTTTTCTTTTTGAACTTTAATTTGCCCTTGCTTGACCTTTCAGTGCAGACAATCGTTAAGAGGATAACGAGACGTACGTCTAATCGGTAGCGAGTAAAATTTCGAATGGTTCAACTGAGTAACATTTTTAAAGGTGATAGAAAATCTGACTCCAGGGAAATGCTATAGTTCACTTCATTGTGATCAAAAGTGCCAATCATCGCATTTAGTCTTGTACACACATTACGAACCGAGCATAAAATCGTGAGTTCATCGAGATTTTTCAGAATACGATAGACAAGTAGAATGCATAGTATCAAAAGGGATGCAGAAAAACTTGATTATATATTACTGTTACTTACTTCCAACTAATATGCTTTGTTAAAATGAATATCTGCTGAAATTCATTGCTTGATATACCTTTATGTTTATTGGCATTATATCATCAATCTTCACCCTGATTATGCAATCATTTTCATAAAGAGATTGAAACAGAGGTCATGTAACAACGTCTACGAAACAGGAAGCTCATTAAAATAACTGTACATTACTTTTCTTATTCATCAGATTTTTTCGAGTCTTTCAAATGTATGCTGTTCATTATGCACGAAGATTTTTATTTTTTTTTTGAGTATATTCAAGAGCTCTTTCAAGTCTTTTCATTTCGTTTCGTTTTGGTTCCCTGAGTAGAAGGAAAGAAAATAAATAAGTAATTCCCTCGGCTGAAGGGAAGGTCATATGAAATAAAATGAGTTTGTATGTGTCAAAGAGACGATTCCTCCCTCTGTAGCTTTCTTATTAAATTCAAGAAAATTTTCTTATTCTTCTTTTCGACCCCGAACCACAACTACCGCACTTATATATGTATGTATACTACACTCGTCCATCAATACAAAACAGAAAAAAATGACCTAGATATGTATATATATGAAACGAATTTCTCCCTTGTAAACAAGTTACTTATTACAAGAACGAAGAAAATTTCATACATGATGATTATGTAGTAATTGTTAGAGTTCTCTATAACATTATCCATTTGTTCATTAAAATTGCTCATATTATCTTAGTTTTTTTCTTACATGCAACATTTTTACAAAAATGTGCCCGTCAATAACTTAGCAGCAGAAAAAATCAATCACCTACGTGAACGGAAGTTTCAGTTTTCTTCGAAAAAGACAGGTAAATCGTTTCATGATTTCGATAAATATCTTTATTTTTTTCTCCTGATTCCTCAATAAAAATCTTTGGTCAACTTCTGGCTTTGGAACTTTGAATTTGGTAGTTCTCCAGACATTCATCAACAATTGCAACCACTGCTTTTCTAGGCAGTGTTCTCAACATGTGTCCTCCAGTTGCATTAACAAGATGGGTGCGGGTGTGGGTGTGACCAGCTACCATGATCTATAGATTTCATCCTAACCAAAGGGATCATCAGATGGCAATTTATTCTAAATAAATTTTTTGACAAAAATCACAACAATATTTTATATCTGACAAATATATAGAATTAAAAATAACTCATATATAAATGTTGATAAATTCAAATAACTGTAGTGTGAACAGCTACGATGATCTATAGAGTTGTTTTCCCATGTTTGAATGTTAAATTTATTTTGGAATTATGTGTAGACATATATCTGAAAGAAAAAGAAAGTTAGAAGGTTTTTGGAAATTTTATTGGATTACCCAGGTCGTTCCTGCCCGGCCGTAAACGGCCGTACACCAATCATTTACGTTGAAAAACGGCATTCGTTTACAGTGGCCGTTTACGGCAGTCATATACGACGTTTTACGGCGTATTACGTTAATCGTAAACAATGACCGTAAACGCTCGCCTTTTACGACTACCGTGGAAATACGGCGACTGTAGACGACGGCCATATACAAAGTTTTACGAGGTATTACGTTAATCGTAAACAGTGAACGTAAACGTTCGACTTTTACAACTACCGTGAAAATACGGTGACTGTAAACGACATTCAGAATATGCGATAACAAGGGGAAACAAACTGATTTCAATAGGCTAAATCAATCGAAATCGCATGAAATCCAACGAAATCATCGAAATCAGTAGAAATCATGGATATCATTGGAAATCATCAGAAAACAAAAGGGATTATTTCAAATAGCTAAAAATCATTCGAAATCATTTCAAACGACCTGAAAGGTTTCAAGTAAATTAGCCCGATTTCACATGATTTCTTTGATTTCTTAAACTTTCTATCGATTACCACAAAATCCGGATGATTTTTGATCATTTCTAATTATTTCTACTGAATTCTAATGATTTCTACTGAATTTTGATAACTTTTTGGCGCCATTGAAAATCTTGAGAGCGTGGACGTGGGTTGATCTGGGTAAAACCGCTATTTTCCGTTAATCAACATTCGGACTCCCACACCCACAACCACGCCCTCAAGATTTATTCTCGTTTTTAGTTATTGAGTTCAGGGATAGATTTAAAATGCCAAATCTGAAATCTGATTTTTCTTTGATTTCGTGTCGCGCAATCATTCACCTTTTTGTTTCACTGGAGAACTTCTACGCATAGCCAGATTTTTCTTCCCTTTAGTTATTGAGTTCAAGGATAGATTTAAAATGCGAAATCAGATTTATCTTCGTGTTCTTGTCGTCGAATCTTCGTTTGCCCACTTTCCCGATTCAAGTCAAGTAACATATCCACGAATCAGTTTGTTTTCCGGTTTTCCTTAAATCCCTATTTATGTTCCAGCGAATTCCCACTCTCTCAGAAACCGCTTGATTTTTAAGTCGAAAGGTAATGTGTTTTTGACCCAGAAATGTAATCTTTCTCAAATCCAAGTGGAATCGTCTTGGGATCATTTTGAAATCTAAACGAAATCCTTTTCACATCTAAACGAAATCTTTTTGAAAACTGAATAAAATCTTTTTGAAATCTGAATAAAATCTTTTTGAAATCTGAATGAAATCCATTTGAAATCCAAATGAAATCTTTTTGAAATCCAAATGAAATCTTTTTGAAATCCAAATGAAATCTTTTTGAAATCTGAATGAAATCCATTTCAAATCCAAGTAAAATCTTTTTGAAATCCAAATGAAATCTTTTTGAAATCCAAATTAAATCTCTTTGAAATCTAAACGAAATCTTTTTGAAATCCGAATGAAATCTGTTTGAGTTGCAGGTGAAATCATCGAGAATAACGAATGGAAAACGGCCGTTTACTTTGATGTACGGTAGTCGTGGTGGTCGTAAACGGCTGTATATGTTAAGATACGGCGATTCTCGTTGTCGTAAACTGTCGTTTCGTTCAAAATACGACCGTGTCACGGCAGTTTTTAACGTTTACGGTAGTTGGGTTCCACCGTTTACGGTAGGTGGGTTTCACCGTTTACGTCACGGTGGGTTACGGCCGTAATACGGGGTATACCAAACTGATTATTTACGGCCCGTATACGTTCGTAATTCTGCCGGTTACGGCCGTTTGCGGTATCGTGCACGGCTGTTTACGGCCACTGTAATGTTCGTCCTGGGTAAGGTTTTGATAATAAAAGTTTCCCGCACTACTTTAATAGTTTCAGAAAATAAGATTAGGTTAAATATTTTATTTCAATGCATAATATAATTTCATTTGATGAGAATCAAAGTTCAGGCAGATATGTCTACTTTAATGCTGATGTCTTGAGACGAAGTTTGAAGAGTATTTAACGAAACCTTTGTAATTTTCAATTCTTAAAAAGGTCTATCACGAAACTATTTTTCTGTTTGGAAGCTCTTATTTTCCGTGTAGGATGACATTGGATAAAATGTCAATCACACTATCAAGTTTGTGATGAAAATGATCACCACATTTTTCTCTTTCATTCTGTGTATTATTTGATGGTACTCAACTATGAAAAATAAAATGGTCCAATCCTCCTACTAATGCAATCCCGTCATTTTTTTAAATTTAAAGTCATGCATCAAAATGCAAAATCAAAGTCATTGTATTTGCTGAACGAAAAATATCAGTACGAAACCCGTATTGAAAAAACTCCACCGCTTTTTTGTAAAACTGGCATATTCTTGTCAACAAGCAATATATTTTGAAAGCATCGATTTAGACGGTACTTCGAATATAGGATACATATAAAAAGAATCGTATTACTCAAAACGAATGTTCCGAATCGATTGATTTCATTGTCAGTTTACTGTTCCGTTGTTTGTATTAAATACTTGCAGAGCGTGACACAAATCCTTTTGGTCCTGTGGAATTGTGTAGCCTTCTGATAGTAGTTGTTCAGGAGAAACAATAAGAACTAATATCATTCCAGCAGTCATATGCCAATCTATGTGGCAATGTAATAACCAAGCACCAGGATTATTGGCTATAAATCGGATTTTAGCCCAACCAGAAGCCGGTACAGTTATCACATCACGTCGAATATAGTTGCCATGGTACAAATATTCGGCTTCCGGATATTGCGACGTTGCAATAATCCAGAAGGTAAAACCGTGCATATGGAAAGGATGGTCACCTACATCCGTGTTATTTAAATAGATATCGACGACAGCTTCATAGGGGATCAAATAGTGACTATTGCCATCACTTTGAATTGTTGGTAGTTGACTTACAGGTTCTATTCGTGGTAATGGAATGCCCAATTGATTTGGCTTCCTCGCCATTTGATGAAGGAGTGGTGCGTATGTGTCTGAAGTAATTCCTTCCGTTGGCTCGTGTGTCGTCGGGATATAGTTAGCATCAGAAGTAAATGTAACATTATTTAAGTAGGCACGATTGATGCCATTTGCATCCTGTGCAAATGTGATGAGAACAGGTAAATAATGAGTTGCGTTCGGAATTCCATCAATATTACGATCGAGTGGTCGAGCAGCTAAAATATTCATATCAAATGGAGTAACAGCATTTTGTAGTGTCGGAATTGGGTTGCCAGCCGGATATGCTGGTGTAGAATTAGTGGAATCAAGTGACAAAATACCAAGATACAATGGTGTGAAGAAAGTTGGATATGGATAGCGTGCCTGTTCATATGGAGGAATGTAATTGAGAATGTCAACAGCATACATAGATAATACTGCTTGAAATCGAATGAAAAGTGAATTCGTTGGTGATGAACCCGAAACAGTATAGTTTGGGTCTAATTCGCTCAAGTCAATATAAAATGAAACACGTTGAGCAACATGAATGGAAAATGAATTGACTGAGTAGGGTATCGTTTCAGTATTATCCAATTCAATGATGTGCAATGGCAAACCATCGATCGAAACAGTATACATTGATAATGGCGCAGCGTTTATAACTCGAAAACGAATACGCATTGCACCCAATACCGGAACAAACAACGATTGTGTAAACTGTTCATTGACAACTATGGCATCCGGTGGAGGTTCGATACCAGCTGGATTATTCGGATTTAAAAACCAGGGAATTAATTCGGAAGAGAGATTATTATACCAATCCGATAACATGAATATACGATCACTATCATAGTACTGTTTGCTTGGATTAAGCCGTGGGTGTATAATTAATGGGCCAAATAGTCCATCTGTGTGCTGTTGAAGAAGATGTCCGTGGTACCAATTTGTTCCCGCTGGTTCTGCCTTGAACTCGTATATCATTTCATCACCCGGTGGTATGGCGCACTGACTAACGCCAACTGAACCATCCATACCTGGTGTACCGTACTGATGCATTCCATGCCAATGTATTGTTGAAGGCACATTTAGTCGGTTAATCACTCGGATGACAAGTGTATCGCCTTCATAGGCTTCAATTAGTGGTCCAGGGAACGAATAATTCACCGAAACAGTTGGTTTGATCGATGTAGAGTACGGAAAAAACGTATCAATAATCAGTGTTTCATGAACTTAAACCATTCAAAAACAAATAAGTAATGAAAAAGTTCGAAATATCACCGTACAGTGCTGGCTAAAGCTCCTGGCCCACTCTATAGTTCTGAGAACACGCACATTGGAAAGGGCAATGTATTAGCCTTTTACAGTAGAATTGTTTTAGTTGTTTACCGCTTGAATCATATTCTACATGTCCGACTCTCTTTAATTTCCGCATAATTTAGTATGAAATTGTCTTTCTATGACAACAAATATCTCGCTTTTAAAAATTTTCTGAAATCACGGTATAGTATTTTTAAATTGAGGCATTTTTGTGTCCGTTACAAGTTCCAATACAGTATATGTGGTTAAGTTTGAAATCAAGATTAAATTTTATTCGATCAAACTGCAGTACGTGGGAATAGTTAGTAATACCAAGTTCTACAATTACCGAAATTTACATGAGAAAATATCACCATTTTTCGGTTGGGAAGAAACCCTAGCAAAATTTTTCTCGTCTTTATGTATTGCAAGAAAGTTGGATCAATACTCTCGCCCACTCACATGCAGAAGTACACATGATGAGAGTTCTTAATAACAGTTGAATATAGTTAAGATTGCTCGGTAATCTTGTCTTTACAGATGAGACCTCGTTTTAATAATAAAGTGCTTATTAAATGGCTAAAATCCTTAGTTTATAAAACTCTCCTATCTTGATTGACAAAACTTAGGCAGTATGCTAAATTCTGTGATGAAACCTCTCTCAACAGTCATGTTTATAGTTGATTTATTGAATTCTACATCGATATGATAGGAAAATGGAGTATCATGTGTCCAACTCACTTGTACAATTTTCCAAAGTTGATGTTATTGTCGTTGTCATCGTCGGTAAGATCGCTGATAAAACAGAAATATTGATTATTCACATGGCTGCGAATAACGAATGTACTCACTTGAAGTCATGTTAGGTGGGGTCTCTAATAACAAAAGAAAAATAGGAGAGAATACTCTGTTTCCATAATGCAATCGAAGAGTTTATGAAGGTGAAAGTGTGAGAAGCAAGCATCTAAGATTATTCACTTTGGCTACTTCGCTGATATATCTTAAAAGTCGCTTCATTATTTCCTTGCTTATTCTGGATGCATATATTTGTAAATGTAAAAGAAGATCAAAAGCAAAACTTATTACTGTCGGTGTCTACAAAGGACTCACGCCAACACCCTTTTTACCCGTCAAAAGTCTGAACCATCGTGGGTGAATTTTTTTATGTAAATACAAGTTCTCCGAAGACTTTGAAACATGCACTCTAAAAAAAATAGTTTTAATACCGAACTTCAGTGATTCAGTACGCTTTTACTAAATGTTTTTAGGTTTGGTAAAGTGAAAATCGTTTCGTGGTAATTATACAAAACTTTTCTAAGTTCAGAATAAAAGTCAGGGTTTCGCAATTTTTCAACGAAACTTTCTGTTAGTTCCGTAAAGTGGTCTATGATTTCGCACTCAAAATGCTACTCCATTGTTAGTTTCTCAAAATTAAACAAAGTTTCATATTATATCGACCACATAACTGATGGTTCCAATTTCTAGCCGAAGGTTCCGTCCTTCTTATCGTGGGCAATGATAGATTTTTCGCACAATATTAGAAGGTTTAGAATTGTTTGTAATGAACTGTTCACCTTCATATTATTGATCTTATGGTTTCGTATATTTTCCGCGAACAATTTCAATTTCATAGGGATGATTGGCGGTTTTGCACAAACTTTACGAAACGATTTGCAGTTCTCTAAACTTTCTGGCGGTTTTGCAATTTTCTTAAAATAACTTAACATCTTTTCTTAAAGCATTTTTAGGTTCCGCACGCTTCGTACAAAACTATAATCAGTTTGTTTTTGTATGCATCGTTTTTCATGTTTTTTTAAGAATAAAAATGCTTCAATGTCACCTTTAATAAATGACTCAATAAGGAATATTCACTCTTAGAGCCGGTTGAAAAACCAGCAAAACTAATTTCCAAAAACAAACGTAGCGATTTAGTCCAGATACTTACTAGACCTGTTCTCGTTCAGACATTGACAGTACAAATCTCATATCCCTTGTTTATACTCATGTAAAAAAACCTAAAAAGACTGCCATTTTTTATAGTCAATTCACTGGGCCGCCAAAAATCCATGCTACATTGTAAATTCTATTTTAAATTCTATTTTGTGGAAGGTTAAATAAGCTAAAACATTTTATGATTCATTCGTCGAATTTTGAACTTTCAGAGAATGTTTCATTTTACAAAATTTAGCAGTTCAATCGGATTTTCTAGAAAATGATTTTAGATTCTATAAAAACTCAGAAATCTGTTACTGATTTCTGAAAAATCTTTGAAACAATGACAGCTATATAGTCATTGTTTGGCCGTGCGTATAAGTCAGCCGACAGTATTGTATATTCATTATTTCATTCAGCAGTTATAGCTACTTGGTAGATAAATTTTTTCAGATACTGCATGAGTTAGTTCATTCTATATGAACAAGCGCATGGTGCCGATTTTGTTTCTTATGGCTCACAAGAATATTAGAAATAGAATTTTCTGAATATAAAATCGATATTTGTAACCTTTCATGTTTTTCAAACTGTATTTGGGCTGTTATGTAGTATTTTTATGTTTAAGCTTGATAATTGTATTTTGAGTATTTGTTTCTGATTAAAATATTTTTAAATACTTAAATTGTTTTTCTTGGAAGTTTTTTCTCTTCATTGCTCCCTGAAGGAGTATTTTTTAGTAGCTATGTTTTAACTTATATTCCAATTCTCATAATTTTCTTATTTATGATGTTGTATGGAATATTTTACTTGATAGTTATGTGTTGTGTTCACCTTGATTATGAAATGAAAATAAAAATTGAATTTCAAACTTCTACAAAATACTCTAATTGCTAAATTAGATGCGAATTTCTAGAAAAGTTCATATACGAATTCATTTTCAACTTTCTGACTAGGAGATCAAATTTTCAAGAAGGTAGAGATTCATCAACGAATTCATATGAACTTCCCTAGAATATGTTTTATTACACTATATAAATTATTTTCTAGTTTACAGTGTATATGATAAACTCAGTATCAAATTACACAAGTATCATTAATCGGGTAAACTCCCAAAAAATCAACATTGTATATTTCTTTTCTCCGACGTAGATCAAATTCGCCCTGATAACTATCAAATAGAATTGTTCTAAAGAATTCGAAGAACATGAATGAATTTCTTTTCTATATCTTATTTGGAACTATCCATCACAGTTCGCATCCATGATTATTACAATAAAATAAAACAGCGTTACTTGATTCATTTTTTTATATTCTCAGTCGAGTTCATGGCTTCATATTTTCAGGTATTATTATTTTCATACTATTCAAAAGCAACGGATCAATTTTTATTTTTCTCTTAGATCATGTTCATCATCATCATCATCATCATCATCATATTTTTCTACTATTACTTCAATCATATTCAAAAACAATGGTTTACGTTTTTATCTTAGAACAACATGATCACAATGACTTTCAGGTATGATTTTGTCGTAACATTCAAGAAGAATGCATGTATTTTATTTCCTATCTTAGATGAAATATATCATCGAAACACTGAAGTATGATTGTTGGGAAAATATTAAAGCATCTTTTGATAAATTTCTTTCCCTATCTTACATCGAATTCATCACCTTACGTTGCAGGTATGCTTATTGTTACAAAATCGAACCACATGAATAAATCTAGCTCTCCTATCTTAAGTCAAATTCATCATCATCATTTTCACAATGTTCAAGAACATGAAATTATTTCCTTTCTCTATTCTAGATCAAGTTCATTATCATAATTATCAGATATGATATTGTAAGAAAACTCAAAATAATGAGTAAATCTCGTTTTCCTATCAATCAAGTTCATCATCATAGATCGCAGTCACATTATTAGCATCAAATAAATAACGGTAATAAGTTCCTTCCTAAAATTTATATTTAATTGGGTCATCTTGTTCTCACTCGTGAGGTGTTAGAATGAAATTTACTATGTCTTAATTTTCATTTCTCTTTCTAGATGAAAGTCTTCATCGGAAACCACACTAGGTATGTAACCATTTTAATGAAATTGAAGAACACTAACAAATTTCTTTTTCTATCCTAGATTGAGTTGAGCAGGATACACTAAAAACAATTCGTAGAATAAGAAACCCGAGTACTTTCGGAAAATTTTCCTAAACCCTTAAAGGGTTTAGGAAAATCGCATAAACCCTTTAAGGATTTTTGAGAAAAAGGGTATTTGATAAAAAGGGTATTTGATAAAAAGGGTATTTTAAATGAAAAAAGGGTTTATGCGGAGAAAAAGAAAGGTTCATCAATATACCCTTCATAAAAATGGTTTCTTATTCTACGGTTATGGGTTAATGGTTATAATTTTTATGGAAAGGGATTTTTATTCTACAATGAAAGGTTCATACCTGTGTCTTTTCACAAAAAACGCTTTGCCTTGCGTAACTAAGGGTTTATTGTTCTACTCTTTCATGAAAAGCGTTTATTATTCTACGATCAAGAGTTAATTATTCTAATTTTTCAACAAAGCGCTCTCTTACTATCACTTGAAATATTTTGCTACTGTGGTTATTTCCAAAAACAAACATATTTCGATTGAGAAGAATACTATCAATTAATATAAAGTTTTCGAAAATTGAGGAGTTCTAAAAAAAACAGAATACTAAATCTTTCATAATATTTTTCTTTTAAAATTTAGACATTTCTAAGCGTTATTTTTCAGTCCCTAAAGAAAAAAACTCAGAAAAAATTCTAAAAATGATTTAAAATTTATTTCAAGGAATTTCTATCAATTAAATAATTTATTAAATATATAATGTACTTTTATATATCGATATATCTGCAATATGAACTATAAAATTTAAGTGATCTACTTTAATAATATTTTAAAAATATCATTCAATTTCTAATAAATAAGCGGTACAGAAATATATTATTCCGATTTCTTCATCAAAATAGGAAGCGCCTATTCAGAAGAGTATCGTTTAATTTAAGAGTACATTTCATACTATGCAACTTGAGCGCGAATCTGATCGAATGGATAACAACTTAGACAATCATGGATTCTGCCATATATTCGAACCAGGTGACAACAGTAAGTACATCACTTAATTAATTATAGATCTATGAAAGTATATACATATATATACGTATATATACGGTCTGAAACGCAAACTGAATTGGAATAATAGCACAATAATGATTGTGTAACATCTAAAATACTTTTCTTTTAAATAACCTTTAGATGTTTCTCTCACTAGAAAACGTATCTAAAAGGGTTTATGGCAATTTTACATACGGAAAAAGGATTTATTAAAGGGTTTATGGCAATTTCATATACGGAAAAAAGGGTTTATGAAAGGGATTAGGATAGTTTTAAATACGGTAAAAAGGGTTTATTATGCGTTGCACTTTCATCAACCCATTTTGGGTTTATTATTCTACGAATTATTTTTACAGTGTACTTCTCAGGTATGATCATTGTAATTATATTAACCAACGTGAATTAATCTATTTTTCTTTCTTAAGTCAAGTTCATCAATGATTCTCTGGTACTATTTTTTAAACAACATTCAAGAACTGTAAATGATTTGTTTTCTTTATCTTAAACTGAATTTATCATCGTACGTCGAAGGTATATGATTAATTTTGTAACATCAAACAGCATAAATAAATAGTAAACTGAATATTTTCACTCACGATCAATTTATTTATTCCTGTTTTAGATTAGACGGCCACCAATATGAAACACGCTTCTTGTGTTTTGAAATTGCAACTAATTGGAATGTGAAAAACGACGAACTGGCATAAATGGTTAGTGAACTTAGTGAGTAATATTTTAATGCTATTGAGACCAAATTTGAGATACGTGGAAGATAGTTTCAGTGCGCTGTGGAAAGACTTCGTACTCAACTGTATCTTCGGAACTATTTTCTGTGTGGATCGAGATAATACCCAAGTAGACAAGAATTTGAAATAACGTGTTTAAACACTCAATCAGGAACCGTGACCGCGATTCATTAACGCTCATTACAATGACGCATGAGATATGCCCTTTATGTAAAATTTTCACTTCAGAGTTTTAAAGCTGTTGAAAATATCAGTTTTCAGTGTTAAAACGCGCTGTTATTGTTGAATCAGTCGTTTTTACACTTTGAAAGGAAAATTTTGCACAAAAGACGCATCTCTACGTCATTATAATGAGCGTTAATGACTCGCAGTCGCGGTTCCCGACTGAGTGCTTAAATGCGTTATTCCAAATTTTCGTCTGCTTGGGTGTAGTCCGAAATCTTTGATACGAAATATTTTTTATCCTTTTGCGAAATAGTTCGGTGCCGAACCAAGGCTTTTTAGCTGACCCAAAAAGAATCTTCCCGTATGCCCGTCGGAAGATCCTTTTTAGGTTTGGTAGAGTACCTATTTTTTTAGAGTGTAGATAGGTAGATGGAATTTTGAAAGTTTTAATTTCGCTATTCGTGTGAAACACTAACTTTGCCGAATCATTGATAATGATAAACCTTTTTATTATCGAGATAGTGGCAATATACCGCAGTGCTAAACTACATAATTCTCCTATGTAGAGGAAGAATGGTTCAGGCTTAGGGCACACAAAAAAGACAAATAACGTAAAACATTTCAAAGATTAACGCCATCATATGGTTTCAGGGCATATCCAATAAGAGCATACTATAGAAGAAAACAGAGAAAGACTCACCCGAGAATAGATGCGTTAATGAGCAGATAGTGATAGGCATTTGAATGGTTTGACCATTGTTTAGTTTCAATGTTCCTTGAAATGGTGTCAAACTCTTTAGATGATTGATGAAAATATCAAAAAAGTTCTCCAGGCATATACTGCCGTTATTGACATTACAACACTGCGAATATTTGGCTGTGATGTTTATTTGTAGAAAACTACCCACCAGCGATCCATTGCCATCTAATTCACAAATGGATCGTCTAAAGTACATTGATGAAACGTGAAATGAAATGATGCACCAATTGAAAAGAAAGTTACATGCGATTCCCATGTACTGTATTAAATAACTGAATATTGGATAATATCAAAGTCCCCTGGTTGAAACCAGCTGCCTTCTCCATCTCGAAACAAAAGAAAAAGAAATATCAGCAATACACATGAAATGGAAGGCATATAAGTGATCTTTCACAATGAAACTAATCTGTATGCAAAAATACTTGATTTCAAGTGGTAAAATCATAACAAAAGTGAATCTATATGTCGATGTTAAGTGTTGAAAATATTTGAAAGGAAGATCATTCTAGTAGTCTCTTACGTATAACGCAAAATGAGACACATCAGCTCACGTCTTCGACACTCTGACATTTTTGTTTTGATCAACGGGCTATATATGGATTAAAAGCGCAACAATTAATAATTAGCTTGATCTACCAATTTCAGTTATCTGTGGAGAAAATTACCAATGAAGTGGTCGGTAACATTCTATTGGTGATTATATACAACAGAAGTATATGACCATAGACAAAGTCCCTGTTATTGTAAACTGACGTTTAAGACGAAGAAAATATGCCTGTCGTAATATTTGATATCTCTTTCCTTCAATCAATTCTTTAGTACATAATCTTTTTCTCTAACATACCGATGAGTAGCAAATACAATCTAGGGATCTTTTTGATAAATTTTCAAATGTTTTCTACGAACCATACATATTTTTCAAGCAAATATAGACGGATCTAAAATCTGTACGATATTTTACAGTTTCAAATTGCCTGTCTTTCGGTGTATAAGGAAACAAAACAGAAATACATCAAGATTTAGAGCAATCTGCTCTGAATTAACAAATTTGATAGATTATAAATAGTTCAGTGATGTAAATAGGGGAGACTAACGGATGATTAGTCTCTATCGTCAAGATGGTATTTTGAATCGGATCTCGTGTCATATGAATTCGAGGTTTGCCTGATAACATCGCTTTTTTCCCGTCTAACATCCGTCAGATCTTACTTGATTTGCTAAAGTGTCATTGTTATCGCTCGCCGATAAGATTTGACCAGTTGTATTGATGAAACTTGTCAAAAATGTAGCCACTACTGTTACTGCTGCAATCGTTCACAAAAACAAGAAACCAACATGATAGCTTCATTTTAAGTCACTCACCTCCATCATCACAGAATATTGCAGGGGTTGTTTTGGGACGAGTGAGAAGAATGATGACAACCAAAATAATAGCCATAAATATGATGAAACTAATAACTTTGAAACACTTGGTTGGCACTCGATTCAGTCGTCGTTTTCTGAAAATCACACGTGTGATATGTACTATGTGATAGGATACAACAGATACTCACATTCGTGTTATCCCAGATGACATAATATGCTCGTTAATCGCCAGTCCTTGAACGTCACCCATTTGAGAGTTCTCACCTCTAAGTAAACAAAGTAGTGATATATTAACTAAAAATGCGCTGATCTTTTTGATAAATGGAATATAATAAGTAGCTACTACAAATCAGAGATCCTAGAACACGTTAAAAAAAAGTGTGAACATTTTACTGCATGATAGAGCAACTTAAATGTTGTCACCATCAACCGTATATTCTATAGCGCATTCACAGCTATAGTCACAAATCACAGCACGAGCCTACTTGTGTTCGCTCTCTACGCTAAATAAGTCTATCAAGGTTTATCACTTCTTTCCAGTGATAATTGATTAGAGCGAAGACTACGACTTGTCTGACCACAGTATATTTGAACGAACGAGAACGCGCTATTACCTCTCATATTGCAACAAAATATGAATGCATGATTGATTGCTCTATGTTGTCTTTCAATAACTATCTACAGAGTTTTAAATAGTGATAATCGTCAAGCCAATGATATTGATATACTAGTGGTATACGTATATGATACTACTTATCCTCTAATATAGTGGCCGTTCACTTTTGTCTCTTATTATTTGGAAGCAAAAATTGAAAAAGGGTTGAAACGAAATTATAGATACCGTTTGCTAAAAAGAAGCTATTTTCTCTTAAAAAATTTGGTGAACCTTCAGTTTTCACATTTAATTGCTATACTAACTGTTTTCTATCTTTCTCCTTCTATTTGACATTTTACTACTAAACCTATTATTCGGTAACACTATGAGCTAGAGTGATGAATATGTTTCTGGCTATCTGTGAGAAAAAAAATGTTTTCGAGATTGCAAACTTTTTTGCAGGTACTCTTCATAGTGATTTTAGCGGTTTGAAAACAGTTGAAGGTCTTTAAGTTAGCTTTCTATCATATTGAAAAATGAAGTATCATGCCAACATTCATAAGCATCACTCTCTCATCTACATAAAAAAAACTATAGTACTAATAGCGACATGTGACTGATCTCTTTTTGAATAAAATAATTTATTAAAGTAGGCTCTGATTCATTTCGAGGCATTAGCTTTGATACGAATATAATGCAAGATTTAGCTTCAGGCTTATCCGTAAAAGTTTGCTGACATCACTGTTCTTTATATTCCAGTGTGTTGTCTTTCGATGAATAGTCATACCTTCTAGTAAACAATCTCATTCAACATAATGTTGTCCTGCCAATGTTGGAAATGAATTGTTCAGGTAGCTGATAACAAATTGATTGCATGAGAAATTTTGCGATTTAACTTTTCTCTTCAGACATTAACATTGTCTTCTTTCATAGATTGCGAGTTAAAACTAATATCCATATACTTCGGATTTATCTAATAGTAGCGAGATAGCAAAAATAAGGATTTTTTCTTTAGTTGCACAACCTTCGAACGTATAAATTCGTATTATGTAATTGTTTTCGATTTCGACTATTTAGTTAGGTGTAACATCGTCTTAAGTGTCATATAGGCGTTGAGAGCAAAACAACTTATACGTAAAGTTTTGAAGTTCGAACTATATGTTTTGGAAACTACATTCTTTCTCTATGGTAATTATATATAGGTCTTTAATGTACATTTCCAATTCGCTACATTTTAATTTGTTTGACGTATAATAAAACTGATTCACAGGACTCATTAAAAAGCGGAAATCTCTGACAAGAAGTGTTTTTAATCATATCTATTAGCATAAAATGAGATTCTTCTGTCTGAATACAAAAGTTA